>BJBW01004077.1:31978-43171 GCA_004320125.1 Scolopax mira | reverse complement strand
ATGCCATTGGCCTTCTTGGCCACAAGGGCACATTGCTTGGCTCATGGGCATCCTGTTGTCCACCAGGACTCCCAGATCCTTTTCCTCAGAGCTGCTCTCCAGCAGGTCAGCCCCCAAACCTGTCCCAGTGCAGGGGGTTATTTCTGACTAAATCTTACTAAGCATCTTAGGCTGAGTATTGTCTAAAACAAGTTTTAAGTGTGTGCAAAGAAAACCAAATAAAACACATAAGGAAGGAACTGAATCTAAAAGCCGCTATGAGATTTCTTTTCTCTCTTGCACTCCGAGCAAATATTGTTCAGGGGTATTTACCAATCCAGCTGAAGCATGCAGGACTCTGATAACAACATAAGAGAAAATTACATATCCCTTTCTTTCAAGCCAAGGCAAGTCCACATTGTGGTGTTTGCTTAATTGAAAAACAAAAGCGTGGCAGGACTGACCCCCCGGCAGCCTGAGAGCACGTTGAATGGGATGGGGCAGAGCTGGGGAAGGAGAGGAAGAGGATGTGGAAGGTGTAAAGAGAGAATGAAGTTAAGCCAAGGATCAGGCTGGCTTAACAATTCTTTTCCCCTACAATCAAAATTCTGTTTGGCCTGTTTGCTTTTTCCTTTTTGATAGTATCTTCAAGCCTAGCCCAGCTGGATGAAAGCAGCACAAACTAAGCCAGTGTCACTGAACGTTCTTCCTTCAGAGACGATTTCTCTGCAGAGATCCTCCAAGTGGTGTGTGATTGCCTTCATCAGCCAACAGAAACACTGTGCTGGTGAGGCTGAGCTCTTCCAGGTGACAGGATCCCTGCTGAAATCTCAGCCTAACATTCAGAAATCCGCTAGTCTCCCTCTTACCCAGATTTCCCTGCATAATTATAAAATCTCATTCATGTGGAATGTGCATTATAGCTCTCTGGGCATGCTGCTGGCTCACCTCCAATAAAGGGGATCTGAAATCACTGCTTTTAGCTCTTTTCCTCCTCTTGGGTCTGTTCCAAAATGTACTCCTGCCTGCCTCACGTGTCATTTCCTAAAAACCACTTCTATGTCTGCCCCTCGAGTAGCGAGCTGCTCCTTCCAGTTTTATTTCTCCCCTCTTTTCCATCTGCTTTCCTTTCCTAGAAGAGCCTTCCTGGCAAATACAATCCCAGCCTGGAGCTTTCCTCAGGCTCATACCCACCTCTCAGCATTCTGTTCCCTTCACTCCAAAACCAAGGATACTCCCAATGACAACAATTTAGGATACCTCCTTGACTTGACATCCAACCTCCTTCCCAAAGCAAAAAGCCCAGTGGCCAAAATTTACAGGGTGGGGTTGTGCCTTCAGCTCTCATCTGTAATTTATTTTTATTACCTTGGGATGAAGGGTAGGATGTTACCCCTTAGGGTTATTCTATTGGAGAGAGGAAAAATTAGACCTGAGAGGAGTGGGAGATTGCTCCCCGCTAGCCCTGCAGTGACCATGCCCAAAGGACGTGATGGAGCAGACCTGCAGGAGCTCCATGACTTCTCCAGGAGCTCCCTGCCCACCACCTCATCCTGTAGTGCTGCCATGGCTGTGGAAACTGGGGCAGCCCAACAAAGCCCGGGATTAGCTTCAGAGCTATTTTCTGCTTGAGCCAGGTCTTGCCTCTTGCAGGCCCTTTGGGAACAGCGAGGGTCAGCTGCTCTGCTAGAGCCATGCGGTTTTATAAATTGCTTTCCTTAAGTGCATCTGTGCAGGAGGGCTACTTATAGGGCCCTTCTGCCCAGGCCTGTGGATCCACAGCACATGTCTGAAACTCTCCCGACAACCCTTTTTATATTCCATGTAGGGGTCTAATGGAGAAGGAAGCCCACCTGAGCACCGAGCACAAATTAAGCTCGTAACATCCCAGGCATCAGCATCTTTCCTTCTGCAGAACCCAACGCAGCAGAATACAGTGCGGGGGGGAGGCCTTTCTGGCTGATGTGCTACATCCCAGGGGTAATATTTGCTGAATTACCACTTTCTCACCTTTGGAGAGCCATAACCAGCGGGGTAGTGCTATAGTCTGATTGCAGGAAGCATTAATTTCCCTACCCCCAGAACCGCTAGAAGAACTTGCTGTGGTTTTGGTTATATATTTGTACACACTCTTCTTCTGCCACAAAACAAATTACTATTTGAGTTAACTGCACCTGATCAAACAGCATATGAAAAAGGACGTGATAGAAGATTCACACTCAAAACACCTGTCTCAATATAATTGGTATTTTTTAAAAGTGATTTTTTGAAAAAGACAAATGAAACCAAAATTGATACCCATAAAAATGTTTGTGATTTGAGTTTCTTTCAGTTACGTGTGCTCTATCAGGCGAAGACCAGGTTTTGCCAACCAAGCATACTAGAAAAAAAAAAAGGAAATTATGAGAGACTCAATCCTCTACTACCTCAAGTTGAAGCCAAGGGCATCCTTCCTGGGACAGAATCCACTTAATCAAACAAAACTTTCCAATTGATTGTTGACAATACAACAGCTGTGTCAGCAAAATTTCCCATGCCTGGGTCTCTCTCTGCCACCCACACAGCAAGATGGGAGGACAACAAAGTCCTGTTCAAACCTCTCCTGTTGCAGGGCATCCGAGGTTTTCTCTGTGAAATATGTCCTCAGCCCACACCACCCTTGGTGGCCGAGGTTAGGTGAACTCTGGCAGATGTGTAGTCAGCATGTGGCAGTGGCACCAATGGTGACAGGTAATGGTTTTGTGAACATGGCCCATCATTTGGGCAATCAGTGGGAGACACGGCCAAAGATCTGTCTTACCCCCATTCACGCAGAGGAGCTTTAGGTTGGAGGAAGAGCAGCTGGATATTTATTCTAGGCCTATGATGCTGGAGGTAGCGTCAGGGAAAGGATGCCATCGCATACCCGACTTATCACAGCATCCTCCAAGAGCTCTTGAGTAAAGACAGACCATTCTACACCCAATTGGAAAATGGTCCTCAGGGACAAGGGGGCAGAACAGAGCTGGCAGATCTTTAAGGACACTTTGCATAGAGCACAAGAGCTCTCAATCACCAGGTATAAGAAATCAAGGAAGAAAGGGAAGACACCAGCGTGGCTGAGTCAGGACCTGCTGGTCAAACTAAAAGACAAGAAGGAACTGCACAGGCAGTTCAGGCAGGACCAGGTATCCAGGGAAGAGTTTAGGGACACTACCCAGTTATGTAGGGATGGGGTCAGGAAGGACAAGACACGACTCGAACTGAACTTGTCAAGGGATGCTAAAAGTAACAAGGCCTTCTACAGGCATGTCAACCAGAAAAGGAAAGTTAAATAAAGTGTGTACTCCCCAGTGATCAAGACTGACAAACTGGTAACAACAGACAAGAAGGCAGCTGAGGTTCTCAACAACTTTTTTGCCTGGCAACCTCTCTCCTCACAACTCCCTTGTTGAAGGACCACAAGAAAGGGATCTAGGGGACAAAGTCCCTCCCACTGTATGTGAAGACAAGGTTCATGACCACCTGAGAAACCTGAACATACACAAGTCCATGGGACCTGATGAGATGCATCCCAGAGTCCTGAGGAAATTGGCTGATGTAGTTGCCAGGCCACTCATCATGATATTTGAGAAGTCATGGCAGTCAGGTGAAGTCCTGGTGACTGGAAGAAGGGAAACACTACATCCATTTTTTAAAAAGGGTAGAAAGAGGACCCTGGAAACTACCAACCTATCAGCCTCATCTCTGTGCCTGGGAAGACCATGGAACAGATCCTCCTAGAAGCTCTGCTAAGGCACATGGAGGACAGTAAGGTGATTTGAGACAACCAGCATGGCTTTACTATAGACAAGTCCTGCCTGACCAACCTAGTGGCTTACTACAATGGAGTGACAGTAGGGAAGAGGGGACAGGGGAAGAGCAAGGGATAGCAATAATACAAGAGATAACTTAAGGAAACAGACTGCCACAGAATAACCCTGTTAAGGTGGAGTGCAGAGGTGGCAGCATCTAGTCCAGTACAGCTTTTAAGCTTATACTCAAGGTTACTGAAGGCAATGCTTAAGAGCCGAGCGCGGTCTGAACCCATTTCCCAGCCACAGACCAAAGCCTTTAAATGCCCATTCACTCCCCTCATCCCCAGGAGATGGAAAAAAGCCAGCTCAGCACCAAAAGATGAGGCAGGAATGACAGAGGGATTCAGCCTCTCACCCGCGCAGTCTCTACTAGGAACAGAGATCTGCCAACTCCAGGTCGTGTAACAGAGGACAACAGCATAGGAAACGCACTGTGCTGCACACTGGAGAACAAATATAATCTTATATAAAGGGATCAGATGCTGCAATAGCACAAGGCAGGTCCTGCTCTGTCTCTGTGCCCATCAGCTCAATCCCAACAAGGGGTGAATCAGACTTAATCTTTAGCACAAACTCCACCAAACACTGTTTCAATTGAAAAAGGCTTATGGTGAGATTTAGGTTTCTTCTGTACAAGCTCCTGCCACAACCACTGTCAAGATACTTGCATGCATTAAAACATGACAGATACTAAGTCATGAAGTGTGTTAAATTTCTTTTTAGACACTACTAAGCATTTCTTTGAAAAGGACTTGTACCATCCTCCATTTTATTTCAGCTCCTGTCTGTCTAGAAGAGGCATCTTCTCCCCCTGTAGTCTCACTGTGCTACAGCTGTTGAGGTTACCACAACCCTACCAAAAAAAATGGATCAAACTTTCTTGACACTTGTTAGCTACCTGTGCTTGTCTTCTCCTTGCACCCGAGCAGACCCTGGCACCAAAAAGCTAAGCAGTGCTGAAGGCTCCAGGAATAGGAAGGAAACACATTAACAGAGATAAATTAGTCTCTCAGTGAACACGGACTCCATTCCTGAACAAACGTCCTTAAGAGGAAGTAAAACCTGCGATGGAAACCTCAGTTTTATAAAACATAGCTCATTTGCTGAATTGCCTCAGAGCAGGCTGCTTTGGATTTTGTTGTTTTATTTTTTTTTCCTGAAGATTTCCGTGCAGATCCTGATGTTCCTCCCACAATGCACTCTCAAAGGCAGCCCCACAGTACCTGTTGCTTTTAGGCTTCACCGAGACACCGGACACACGGACACCCATGCTGGTCTGCGGGGGGCTGGAGGTGATCACCCAACCTCTTGGCCATTGGACGAGAAGAGATCCGTGCCCAGTCCTTGCTATTTCCAGGTTTGTGATTTTTTTTCTTTCAGCTGCCAGCAAATTTTCAAACATATGATATGCCACGGATCTTGTGGTTTGGATTGGCTCCAGCACTTCACTAGCATCTGCCAAATTCCCGTTAAATCCAACACTGGTTGATGGGCACTTTCTGATAGTGTGAAACCAAACGCAAGTAACTAGTGGCAGCTTGGGAGCAATTAAATTTTAATCAGAGATAAGTTCAGTTTTAGGCATTGTGAGTTATCTCTAGTGTCTAAATAGCCAATATGTATAATATTCCTCTTCTCCTCGTGTAATCAGCAGCATCAAACCACAGAAAGGGGGAAAAGTAACAGTTTAAGAAGTCCTCTCCCCAAGAAAGCCACCCACCATATTAATAACCTCAGGGGCCTTTCTCTCTGACATGCCATCTGTATCCCAAACTACTCTGTTGTGTTTTCCAGGCGGATCCAAGCATCTGCCCCTCTTCTGGCTTCCTGTCTTCAGGTCCAATGCTCTCCTGCCTGGCTCTGCTGGCAGGGCTCTCATCTCCTGAGGTCACCTACAGCTTCCTTCCCCCCTCCTTCCAGCACACACACGTACTCCTGGGCGAGCTGGCTGTTGCCTGGCTTCTTCCACCAGCCGTGTGTGGGGCAGCGGGATACCCACAACTTGCCTCCAAGTCCCTTCTCCCCACGGGCTATGAATTTACTGATCTCCTGCCAAAGGCTGCCTAATCCACAGCCACCCCCCATCCTTGTAAACACGCAGGACGAGCATCATAAATCAAGCCTTTCTACCTCTCAGGAAATGACAGATGCAACTCATGCTGCCACGGTGCTCTCCAAGCTTTCCCACTGCTCCTCCGTGTTCAAACATCCCCTGTTGTCAACCCTGAGACTATTTTTGCACGCACTCCAGCAGGACCAACACAGCAAGTGGAGCTCCTCCCAGGCTGTTCTTAATGGCAAAGGTACGTCCCAAGACAAGAGTTGGTGGCTGAGGTCTGGGAACCATTAGGAGAAGTGGAAGGAACTGCATGAAATCCAGAGCTGGGCTTCAGAGAAGCCCAAAAGTCACGGCAGGGTCCCTGGCCTCAGAAGGCTACACAGAAAGTGGAAGAGATAACAGAAGCTGGAGATATTTGGTTTTTTTACTATTTATTTGCAAGTGAAAATATCCTAAACGCCCTCAGCCTGCGCAGCTTGGGGAAGTTAGATGAACAGCTGCCTGGAACTAATTCATCCATTTTGCTCTCTGTTAATGAATATAGACAATGGAAAATCAGTAGATGCAGAAAACCCACGATTTTTACGGATTTACAGACTGATTTTCTGTACCTCATCTATTCATTTTTATGCCTGTGCAAAGTGATGGCACAGTTGGTGTAAAGTACTACCAAATTACCATAGGGATATTTTTACTCTCCCATTTCCACTGGTGCAGCAAATGGCTACAGGTGTCAAAGGCAAAAGAAAATGTGTCTTTCAGCAGAGGAAAGCAAAACTAAAAATGAAACGAATTTGTTATTCCCACTGCTGCCTCCAGTTCAGATCACATACAGCAATATCTACTACTTTGTCACCAGTAAATCGTGTTTCCCTCTCTACCCCTGCCCCATTTTTTTCCATTGTGTGACCACCAGAACCTCTTCAGGGAAAGGAAGGAGGAGTATCAGTATCAGTTCTGTGCTGGGACAGCCTCGTCCTTTCACATTTCTCATCCCACCATACATTCTACCTCTCAGTAAGTGAGGGATTTCTCTCCGTGCACTACAGCCTGCAGCTCAAATCCAGCTGGATTAGTGAGGAACTGCACGGGGCTCAAGGAGAGATTGAAGACAGAGCACTCAAACCCATGCACAGCCTCCTCCTTGCACAGGATCCTTGGATCCTAGTTATAATGTTTTTTTTTCCCCAAAAAAACAGAGTAAGAGAAACATCTTCATAAAACGTGCATGCAGCTATGAGACACTCTTCATAGTTAATGGCAAATTTTAGGGTCATGGTGATTATGACAAGACAGCTATTCCCATGTGCAAATGCCCAAATCCCTCTGAGGTTGACTACATGTTCACAGCTCCAAAATGCACCAAATCCCAAGTAATGCTAAGAGGAGGACAGGGGAAATTTCATTTCCAGCCAAGCCAGCAAGAGTAATGCAACGCAGGGCCACGCCATTACAGTACACACCCCTGAGCAACACCCCCCTTCAAATATTGAAATGTAGTCTCCACTTCTTGCACCGGCTCACGGACAAGCAGCCCCCACCCCCCCAAAGTGTAGATCAAGAACAGACAGAGAAAAACCTTCACTTTAAAAAGAAGAGAACATCTGACCACGTTTCCAGGTGAAATTAGCTGTATCTGTCGTGAACACCAGTGTCTCAAAAAACCATGGCAACCAGAAAACGTGAGCAACGCCGGTTTTGGTTCAAATAGTTCCTCACACATCCAAGCTTCCTGGCGTGGTTTTTAAGATAAAAGCCTGGTGGCTGGGAGGCTCCAACCTGGAGCGTGGCTGCTGCCAGAGCCACGCAGGATTTCAGGGCTCTGGGAGATTTTGCATCACATTTCTTTGATTTTGTTTGTTTCTGTTTTTTTTCCCACTCAACTGCAGGCAATCAAAGACTTCAGGTATCCCTCATGCACAGCAACTATCTCCATCTGTGTGCATCCGCCCTTGAAAGGAGTTTTTTCTCCCCAAAAAGTAACCACATCCAACAACATCCAACAACAATATGAGGTGTTTGGATTGGACAGACCTTCTTTCTTTTTTTTTTTTCCCCACAGTACTATGTAACTTTCTTTTCCCAATAATTTTTTTTGGCCTTTGTCCACTTAAAGAAAAGTTAAAATGCCATCAAACAAAAGCAGAGCAACAACCTGCATTAGGGCAAGAGCCAAGAGAGAGCAGTAATTTACAGCTCTCTCCCTGAAGCAGAGATTACTGCCATTTAAACCCACTTGCACCTTGCAAATTCCAGCGTTTCCTGCTACTTCACAGCCCGATGGATTGAAAACCAAGACACTGGAGCCGAGGTCTGACTTGAAGAGAAGCCCATCTCCTTCTGCATGGGAATTATGTCATATTTCAAGGCAATGTACATCTCGCTGTGGACAAAATTAAGTCCAATAAAACCAATTTCCGCTCTGACATTATTCAAACAGGGCCACAATCAAATAGAGCAGAAAGCCAAATGAAAAACCCAAGTGCTAAAGTGATTTCATGGACGAAGGCTGAAAAGCTGCACAGATTTGAACCCCTCCTGCTAAAGACGGATGCCCTGCAGTACCTTACGGTCCGTGCACTGTAAAATCCTGCGACTGCTGGCTATAGTCATCATTTTAAGTGGATCATGTACTGCACTCCCTTCTGCAATATCTAAAATCCCACTACATGATTATCTTTTCCTGTAACACGGCGCTTTTCAGAAGAGTGGGGCTGCAGTGCTGGGAACAAACCTTGACAAAAGAAATTTAAAGACAAAAGAAGCGTTGAGGGATACAGCTCAGTCGCTCGGCTGGGGGTGGCTGTGGTCCCCCCCCCCACAACCCCCCTTGCTTGGGGATGTTGCTGTAACTGTGTGAAGCCCCTTTGCCTTTTGAAAAGTGCTGTACAGAAAACCCCCAGCTCTCCAGTCAGTAATATCAGATTCTTTAAAGATTTCTGATAAATTGCACCAGTCTTTAAGTAGACACAGGGGGAAAAAAAAATCTTAATATCTTTGGACCTAGTAAAAGTTCCCTATATATTCTTTTTCTTTATCCTTTCCCTTTGCAGCAATCAGCCAGCTGCCCACATAAGCCCTGCCCTGTCTCCTGAGGCTGCAAGAGAGTGGCAGAAGAGATTTTCACTAAATCCTTACTGATCTGACAGTGACTTGCAGTCCCCCCCCTCCAAACCCTCTCATCCAGCACGGTATCACAAAAATGCCACCTTCCCAACTCGCCCTGACACAGCTTCAGGAAACAAAGCTCAGGAGCAGCTGCCTCCATGTCATTTGAATACGGAGATGGAACCAAACCTCTAAGCAGTAAATGAAACGCAGAGTGTGCCTCCTCCTCCTCCGCCACCACCATGCTGAGGACACGAGGAGCAGAGCCAAGGCTGCCCCTCAGCCCTGCCTGCAAACCCCGGGGAGCGTTTCCAATCCTCCCTCCTATTCCTCCCCCCTCCTTTTTTTCCCTTTTTTTCTTTTGGGTGTGTGAACAAATGATACCTCTGTCAGAACACAAAGCGAAGATCAAAGAGGGCAGGTAGCTAGATCATTAGGTATCCCAGCTAAGGCTTGAGTTTGAGCCTCCAGAGCTTACTTGCCAAATTATTTCAGAGTTATGCCAAGAGAGCTGTGCCCTCTCGAGCTTCCTGCCAGAGGAACTGCTGCAGAGCAAAGCAGGGAAGCACCTCTGGGATGAGGCTCTACATGAACACTATGCTGGGAACCAGGGTGGAAGTATGGATCAGAAAAACAGCCTAGAAATACCACTGCATGTCCAACAGGATTTGGCTAAGGAAAAAACCCAGGACTCTAGCTCTACCTTAGGTTCTTCACTAGGAACACCTTCTGGTCTGTCTTTTCTAGCCAGCTTGGATGCTTGGCCTTACCCATTCCTGTCCCCCTGAAGTGGACACACTTCAAACACCACCAGGTAGCTGCAAACTAAAGCTCTTTCCCTTCACAAGACACAGTGGCTAAACACCCAGAGTTGAAACTCATGGATGCAACCCGTCCTCACCTTTGCATCAGCCTCTGGATCCCAGGGCAGCCAGGAGACAGGTATTTGGCAAGTTTATTTGACCTGGCATTACCTGATTGAATGAGAGCCCTTTCATGCCAGCTGCAAGCCTGTACATCTATTCAAAGTCCACTCAGAGTCACAAAGAGCAGGACCTGCAGCAAGGCAAAAGCTTTACTGTTTGGCCTGAACCCACCTGCATTCTCTGAGCATGACCCACCAGAGAGGGACACTACCATGCTGACCCACCAAGGCAGGAGGGACAGCATTACTATTTCTTAAAGCAGCACAGCACTGAGAAAGCATTTTGGACAAGAAAGTCACCTCAGAAAAGCAACCTTTTTTTTTGGAAGCACTCAAAAGCCTAAATTCAGCAGGTGGGAGAACCTACCTTGCTCAGCGTGCACCTCCATCCCTCCAGCCTGGCTACTCATGTGATGGGCTCAGTGCCTGCCCAGCTCCTCTAGCCCAGCTGAATGCAATCTGTACTAATTAGCTGTTCACACCCCTCTTTGTTTTCTCCTACGTTGCCTTTCCTCCCACATTTTTCTTCTTTTCCACTTCCACTGAAATGTTGACAGACTTGTAGCTTTGAGCCAGCTGCAAATGGGGGTAAAATGCTTTGTAACACCACGTTTTCCCTCCTTCCCATGCCAGCGCTCTCTTAAAACCCAAACTCACACCTCTGGGAGCATGTTTTCTGGATCTAATTTGCAATCATCTTTGCAAACAAAACAGAGGGAATATGCTTATTTCACTAGGTATTTCTTGAGCTGTTTTTGCTGTTTCTTATCTTGCTAATTCTTCAGGAAAACATATGTATGTCAGAAAGTGCAAAAAGTTTTATCCACACGTGCAGGTTACCAGCAGTGGTTCCTAGAGAGCACAACAAATGGAAAGTATTTAAAGTACAATCCCATTTCTTTTCAGTGTGGAAAGAATAGGACATACATTTCTGTCGTTAGCTGCTGATTTCAGAA
Organism: Scolopax mira; assembly: GCA_004320125.1. Taxonomy (NCBI): domain Eukaryota; kingdom Metazoa; phylum Chordata; class Aves; order Charadriiformes; family Scolopacidae; genus Scolopax; species Scolopax mira. The sequence continues at coordinate 32,308 of BJBW01004077.1, read as the reverse complement.
ATATTTGCACGTTCATTATGCTGTATCAGCAATAATGTTCTGCATGTTCTACAAACACTGCTGCAAAGCATCAGGGAGCTCAGGTCCTCCCAGCATCGCTACGGCAGCAAGCAGGAGAGCCTACCCCCGGCCACGGGTGCACACTGTGACCATGTGTGCAGCAGCTTGCTGCTCCACGGGGACTCACAAAGATCAAGTCAGATGTCATTAAATATTTAGGATCTTAATTTCTCAGTGATTTCAATGGGCAGGTCAGTATCACAAGAGAAACCGGTGGTGTCTATGGATAGTCAGGTGGGAGCTTAAGGGTCTGTGGAGTACAAAGGGCTC
>BJBW01004077.1:16261-30196 GCA_004320125.1 Scolopax mira | reverse complement strand
AGAGGAAATGGCCTCAAGTTGTGCCAGGGGAAGTTCAGGTTGAATATTAGGAAAAATGTTGACACGGAAAGGGTTATTAAACCTTGGAATGGGCTGCCCAGGGAAGTGGTTGAGGCACCATCCCTGGAGATGTTCAAAAGACTGGTTGACATGGTGCTGGGATGGTTTTTTTGTTTATGTTGGGTTGATGGTAGGACTAGATGATCTTGAAGGTCCCTTCCAACCTAGATGATTCGATGATACTAATTATTACACCCTTGAGTAAGAACATGTAATATTAACTTTCCCAAATCCCTGTTAAGGTTCAAAGAACCCATTATACAAGGTTTCCCAGCCCTGTTCAAGGGCCACTGCTTGCTGGTGCTCTGGCTACCAGGAGTGACCTCAGGCAGGTGGGCTGTTTGCCCTGTGCCTTCTGATTTAGGAGCTGAGATGTAGAAGGGATAATCCTCACTCTACCCAAGGCAGGTGCCAACCCAGCTCCAGTGAACTGGGTGTTTGAAAGCAGTAAGAGGCAAAAATTATCTCTTCTCAAGTGCCATGGCCATAACCCTGGATGCTGCTGAGGACACCGTTCTGGTCAAATCAGGCAGGGACAACACACACCAGAATTGAGACAAGCCCCCACCTGCCCAGTCCTCCCTCTCATTGGCTGCTCCGTGCCTTGGCAGCAGCATTAATGAGAAAACAGTTTTGAAAGGGGAAACTCAGCTTGGACCATTCCCTTAGGAGGAATGCCGAGATCCTTCCTTGTTTACTTGCTGTGTAAACATTTTTGTAATACTCCTCAATACAGTCTATAGAGTCTACTTTTAAAAATAACCAGTGTGGACATCAGTATCTTGCTTGTGACTCTGGCCTTTTCTTGGACTCCATACGCTGAAGCTAAAGCATCACGGTGCCTTTTTACTTTACATACTCTGCTGGCTACTACTTGATTGTAGATTTCTTAGTGAATCAGCCCAAATGAATCAGAAGGAACTGAAATCACATAATAGTTACCAGCACTGGAAATGGTCAGGAAATAGTAATTAAGGATGATTGCTCTGTTTACGTGATCAAAACACATTCAGGCACAAGAAGACTGAGAAATTCTTCCCTGAATGTGTACGGTAGAAGCATTCGGTTTGCTCCTGCCAGATTCCCTCTTAGCAGTAGTTCCAGATCCCTACTGCTGAGCAATTTTAAAGTTCAGTGAACAAATTCTTTCAGTTGCTTGGTTTTCTTCCATTTTCTGTCTGAATTCTTCTCAAATTCAAGCTTACTTTTTGCCTCTAAATGTGAGTGACAATTTGTGGAGGCTCTAATCAAAATGGTGCATTAACCTCTCTTTTTCCACCCCTTAAGTTCTTCAGCGTAGAGAACTATGCGTCTTGCATAGTTATGATCACAAAATATTAACATAATGTACATCTTCCTTAGCAACAGCTATAGCATCAGGGGAATGCACCCCATAATAATGCAGCTTGATCTAGAAGCACAATAAAATATAAATAAGCTTGCTCCACTTCAGTGGCACACAGGATTCCAGCATGAAGGGCCTTCATAAATTTAGAAACCTCATCTCCTTTTTAATCTCCAGCACAGATTATTTAGAAGATTTATGGGCACGTATTCCCTTTTATTCCAGAAAATGGAACGTAATTGTTTATTCAGTATTATTTTGCTGCACGTCTACTACTAAATTTGTGGGCATAATACAGACACGTACCCACACTCACACAAAGCAGTGCTCATAATGAAATAAAGATGAAACCAGGACTTGAGAAAATCTAAAGGGGAGACTGCCATAAGAATATCCATAATTGTGGTCATTTCTTTAATGAAGAAAGCACAAGCAATTTTCTCCCAAAACCAGCTGCAATGAAACAAGGGATGCACTTGCTAGAAATTAACATGCTTAATCCCCATGTACCATATCTGCAAAAAGAACAGCATCCTCAGCTGGGTAACTGCAAAGTCTTCTCCTTGCCCCAAGGCCAGCTGCTTCTCTCCAGTCCTTAAAGCCCCTCAGCCAACAGTCCCACGGCTGTTGCACCCTCATGCACACAGGCCCTCTAACCCTTATAATTACTTTTAACTAACCTTAATCTCTCTTCTTAAAGGCAATTAAGATCTTTTTATTGCTTCTTGAGCATTTTCAGGGAGAATGAACTCTATTGAGCCAAGGCAATAACAAACCATTTGGAGCTAGAGGATAGCAGTACTTGACTTCTGAGCAAGTATTGCAATTATCAAACCAAATGTACTTGGCTGAAACACTTAAGTCATGAGGCCTTTTATGAGGGAGACAAGTTACAAGCAACAGGGATCCATGATGTTTATCTGTAAATCAGTATTTAGTATGCATTTATTAAGACTAGGATTTCCAAAAGCAGCTTTCAAGTGATGTACCCAGTTCACATAAGCATAAATTTCCCTCTGAATGCATTGTATCAGATCACTGGGATTCCTCTATAACAAGCAATACACAAAGGGAAAAATCAAAATTCAACAATCTGCTTTAAGGAAATTCAAAGGCCAAAGCATGCTCTAAACCCAAACATTTTAGAAAGTATCAGACTACTGACACTGTGGAAATCTCTCTTTTCCAACAATTTCTGTTTCAACCCAAGATGGTTCCAAGAGCCAAGTCCTGTAAAAAACCTGCTTACCTAAGGAAAATCCCACTGCACAGCTGAAGAGCTGTCAAATAAACACAAAACTCTTCAACTCTGTGCTGTCAACAGTGGTGTGTCTGAGCCTAACATGATTTGCTGCCTGCCTTTCCAGAGGTGCACAACTTGTGCCTGATGAGCTTCAATGAGAGCACACGAAACTGGCTCATCGACTACTAAGATACTTCTACATTTTATTGGGAGGCAGCCAGATGACACCACTGGATAGCCCAGGTCTTTAACAGTTGCTTTTTCTAATTTGACTTAAATCAGAACTTACATTTTCGACGTTTGTATTATAAGGGTGATCTGCTGACTTTAGATACAGCATCCACACAGTGAAAAATAACAGCCACAGAAAATGAAAACAATGAGAAGAAAAGAATCTTCCTGAAGAAGATGCTATAAATGCAACATGATATTGCACCACTGCAAACATTTTAACACACATGCCACTCAGAGATCCAAGTCACAAGTCTAGGAAACCTTAATATTTTGTTAGGTAAACTCAATATTCATTATTTCGTCTTAAAACCATTTCCTACTGGCAACGGGAAACTCTATCAGACACTAAGAAGTCATCTGTTATTATAAATGGTGTTAACTGATAATTTTTCATCCAGATTTATACCTGAGGAAGAATAAAACAAATATCATACCTATAGCTGCAGCAGAACAAACCACATTGACTCCGTGACAGTATATCAATAACGTACCGACAGTGCTCTAGCAGAAGTGGCTCCCTAGCTGGATTGCTAACGAACCACCTTCCCAGGCTCAGGGGATTGAGTTGCCCTCCACCAGGGTGGAGCCATAAATTAAAAAAAACAACCAAGAAACCATAAATTTAAAAAAAAAATAATCATAAAACTATAAAATGAATTGCATACAGGGACCTACGCCAACCCGATCCTTTGAATTTGTACCTATTTCACTTGTGAATACCCCCAGACCCTGCACAGAACAGCTGGGGTCCTACGTCCTGCTCTAACACACTAGTGTCCTGCTTAAAAAAAAAAGCAACCCATCGTTGTGCTCCCCTCCATCCATTCAGGTGACCATGACACAGTTCACCACGTATGCCATGAAGCACCTCTCTAAGGGGGCAGGGGCAGACAGAGACTTGCTGGTGGCCAGGCTCCTCGGCTGAGGCACAGAGCTCCCGTAGCAATTGTCACCTCACAATTTTGAAGTCTGGGGACCTTTTTGTCCCTTTTTGAAGTCTGGGGACGGGTAAGATGAAGGCCAGCTGTGCCTACATCAATCAAAGCACCGGAGAGCGATCCGAGTCTCTTTTAACCAGGCGTCTGTCTCGGGAAATCAGGGGATCTGCAATACGATCTCACCTGTGATTTATGTGCCATTCTCTCCCATTACACAAATATAAATATAACGGGCATTTTTCTGCAGCCCTGAAATGATTCAGAATTAATACCAGATGACAAAATGGACCGTGTACCAGGAGGGGAAAAGTTACAGTAAAACCTCCTTCCCATTAATGGGGCCATTCATTCATATGGCCACGACTCCACAGGGGAGCTGGACATAAATTATGTATTTGACATCTAGTTATAGACGATTATATCTGACATAATGAAGTTATAATGGAAGGAGTTTGCACACTGTTTGGTTATTAAGTGCCCGTTTCTTGTCCCTGCACCAGGTGCAATGGTGATAGGCTATACAAATCATCCAGAAGAAATGCCAAAATGGGCTCCCTTACTGATAAAGCACCACACATGTTTATTAATTTAACAGCTTGTCTTATGTCTCCCCCATCTGCTCATTTAAAACAGTTATTTGCCTTATAAATATTTCAGAAAGAGAAGTGTAGCCAAAAATTAGTCTGGCAGAAAAGAGATTAAAAAAAAAAAAAAGTTTGAGAAGGGTCTCATCCCGTATGCAGCACTGTGCTCTTTTTTTTCCACAGTGAATTGGTTCAACAGCTCTTTTCCAACCTGGTAATAGGGCGTTCACTTTAGATTAGTGATGCTTGGGGTGCAGTGCCACAGCTGGCTCTGCCTTCCAGCTGGAGCCACCATCCAGCAGAAAATGAAACCCACCACCACAAAAACATCCCGGGTAGAGGCCTATGTCCATTTTGAGCTTATCAGGTCATATGGTAGCTTCAAACGGCCTACAAAGAATAACATTTCAAGGTGTCTTTAAATCACAGTTCATGCTGATCTCCACAGCAAAACTTTACAAGGCAGCAGCTAGCTGTTAAAAAAAAAAAGACAAGTGTAAAAGTGTTTTTTCTTTTTTTTTTTTTTTTTTTTTTAGGATGAGCAGGAAAAATGCAAAAGGTGTTAAACATCCCTCAGATTCTTCTCCACATCCCACCCCCCAGAAAAAAGATTCCTTAAGTATTTTAAAGTGTAAATAATTTGAAGACTTCCCACCAGCAGCCAGGATTTAGCATTCCTCCTTGAGAGACTTTGTGAGCTCTGGCTTTCTGCTGGAGCGAATGCTGTTACCTTATAAATAAACAGCAATGCCCTGAGGTGCCCCTCTGCGAGGAAAACACACATTCCAAAGTAAGAGCAACAATCCAATACCATAGGAAAAAAGAAAATGGGGAATGGCATGCAATTAATTCTTTCTGACTACGGATAACTACAGGACAGAAAGCGGGACCTTGCTGATGATAACAAGCAAAGAGGAGGAATGCAGGCTGGCTGAAAGACTTCACAGAATCACAGAATGATATGGGGCTGGAAGGGGCCTCTGGAGATCAACCAGTCCAACCCGCTCCCAAAGCAGGGCCACCCAGAGCAGGTCCCACAGGAACGTGTCCAGGAGGGTTTGGAATGTCTCCAGAGAAGGAGACTCCACCACCTCCCTGGGCAGCCTCTGCCAGGGCTCTGACACCCTCACAGGGAAGAAGTTCCTCCTCATGTGGATCTTCAAGCCCTGCCTGGATGGTGTCCTGAGTGATGTGCTCTGGGCAACCCTGCTTTGGCAGGGGAGTTGGACTGGTTGATCTCTAGATCTTCCAACTCCAACAACTCTGTGATTCCGTGAAGATGACCCTGTATAGGATCAAGGAAGAGCAGGATGCTATGCAGCACCCCAGCATTGCATAAGACTAAAAAGGGAATAATGGTCCTGAGCGTGAGGGACCCCGAGCAGGAATCCTGTGCATGGTGCTCTCTTGGTTCAACAGCACTGAATTAGTGCCAACCTGGCACTAATTAGACTAATTAGAGTCAACCTGGACTCTCCCTCCTGAAGGAGGGCAGGGGAACAGCATCACCTTCAGAAGCTAGAAGCAATGAAGCCCAGCTGTCACATCCTCCCACATCATCTGCCAAGCCATCGACCCTCCCCGGGACCTCTGGGAGAGAAAAAAACCAAAAAAACCCCCCAAAACCCCCAAGACCCAGAATGTGTGTGTCTAAAAAACCCAACCAATGCTCTGTTTTGGGCAATAAGATTTCACAGCTGCTGACATTCCGGAATGGCCTTCCCTCTGACACTGCAAATGCCAAGGAGGAGGAAAATGGCAGAATGGAGTCAGTTTTTGAAGGAAAGGAGCACAAGGAGATGCTCTCCTGAGCTGGAGAAGAAAGGGAGAAACCCCAGGAAAAACCTCTGGCCGTCTCCCTGACACACTGCCCAAAGGATAGGGGGTGTCTACAGAAGTTGAACCTCATCCATGAGGTTCATGGCTATTTCTAGGACTGGGGAGCAATACACAGTCTTGTTGATCAATTAAAGTTTTGGAAATGTATTGACTTCAAGCTTATCAGTCTCCAAAATGACTACTCACTGAGCTTCAGCTTTGAAGGAAATCTTTGGAAATGCTAGCTCAAGAGGGGAGAAGAGCTCCTCAGACTGCCTGGCATGTATTTCATGTTTAATATGATTCCCCATATATGCTCAAACCTGCTTTTATAAAAGCTTTTATAAAGCTTTATACATATTTTTAGTGTGTGGACTCGGTGAGTTTAATTCACTTATTTGCTATGTTTTAGTACTTGGCAGAATTTAGGTCCAAATGCTAGATTTAACTTATTGCTATATATGATAATTCCATAAAATCCCTTTCTAAGACAGAGTAGCAGCATCACCCTCATCTGCTCTTGCCAGCAACCACCCATCCGTTTTTAAACCTGGGTTTAATCTCCAGCCCATGGGATCCCAGCCCGAGGTCCCAGCTGCCCCTGGAATCTCCCTGCGCACGGGCGGCGTAAGCTGGGAGAAGGGGTAAAAATCACGGTACACGGTGCCTCATACATGGAGCTGATTTTGGAACGCCATCAAATTAAAAAAGGGGCGGGGGTTATGAAGCAGGGTGACACAAACTGCTGATTCAAGACCTCATTTCTAGGCGGTGATTTAGAGGTGTCTCGGCGGCGCTGTGCGGAGCAGCCGTGCAGAGTAATTACCCTGTAACGCGCGGTGACATTAATGTACTAGTAAACTACTGGAGTTTATACTCTATTCACCACCAGCACCAGGACTCTGAAAGGCAGGTAAAAATGCCCTGCATGCATAAACAATGTGTGTAAATGTCACCAGTGATAAAATTTTTTAAAAGGAGAAGGAAGAGGCAGTTACAAATAAATCTGCCAGCTGAGAATTGCAACTGCATGGACTCACAGGAGCACTAAAGCTGTATCGTTTTTTAATAACAGGGGAAGGAAAGATGCTTTTATATCCCTACTCTGTCTTTATTTCCATTTTCTACTATGGGAATTGTATGGTGGCTGCTTCTTTTTGCCACTCTGAGTGTAACACAGAACCGAGCCAGGTGTTCAGCTCCGTGCGAGGGAAATGAAGAGCCCCAAAGTAACAGCATTAGTGGTTTTATGATGCCTCTCCCAAAGCTCAGCTCCTTTTAGAGCTCCAGCTACTGGAAATGTGGAGGACAAATGAGAGCTTCAGGATAGAGGTGGTTTTGCCTCTTTTGTTTCAAACAGCTCTTGTAGCTACGGGACAAAGCATGGAGCATGACCTGAGCATGTCCTAAGGTGTCAGAAAAATGCAGCTAAACAAAAAAAAATAATAAGCCTCACACGACTAGAAAAAACCTAAATGATTATTACAACACTCGAATGGATTTGGGGAATTGGGGTGCTGTGGCTGGAAAAGATGCTGCAGATGCACAATTAGAACTACAGGTCCCAGATCCCAGGGCTAGAGGAAAGCCTTGCCCTTCCCCCAGGAGACAATTACTATGTTTTTAACACCCCCCAGTCACCAGGTAACAGACTGATGCCTCCAGAGCTGGGTGCCACCCCGTCCCTCTCCCATTCAGCGACACAAAGGGATTCAAGTCCTTTTACCAGCACATAGCAGCAGCAGTAGCATCAGTCCTTCCACACTGAGCAGCTCTTTCTTTAAGATCTCTCAACTGGGGGGGGTGGAGGTCCTCCTACCTGGTGGCTTCCTGGTGGAGGCAGTTAAGTTTACGTTGGAGAAACTCCATTTTACCTTCTCTGCAAGTGCTGCCACTTTCTGCCTGACCCACTTTGCCCTGCTCCTGGCGGCAGAGCCATTCATCTCGCAGAGGCAGCTGTGCCCTCATGAATGGCAGATCACTGAAGATTTTTGTTCTTTGGTTCTTTTATCCTGGAGAAAGCAAGGCACAGCTTCTTTGGCTGCTGCTGTTCCAGCATCCTTGAGTCTTCCATAGGTTGCTCCAGACCCCACGGCAAGGATTTCCATTGACCTATTCCAAGTAAGCTCTGAATCATCACAGCCAACATCAAAGACAGACTTCAGCAAGAAAGTCCTGGAAGTCACAACTATGTCTGCCGTACTGGAGTGCTCTGCTAAAAAATCAAGGTAGTAAATTTTACCGCAGAACTAAAGGTTTTCAAGGGATGTAGAAGAAACTGACAATCTCACATACATGTGTCAAATCTCAGGGTGGTTCACTTAAAGCTGAATGGAGGTTGTGGACCGCCGTATGTGACCAGCCTTGTGACAAGACCAGATTTGGAGTGAGGACTGTAAATTCAACATCCTCACACCCAAGTTCCACCGCCCAGCACTCGGTTCCCCCTTGCAGAGATGCAAGAGGAACCACCAAGGAATGACAGTGCTGAGGCTGCTCCTGTGCAGCAGGAGTCAATTCCTCAGCTTTTGTTACTGCATCGGCAAAGAAAACACACCCTCACGCTTACAAAGGGAAAAAACCCAAACAACCAGCAAATATTTACTCGATCGTGTTAAACACCTACCCACATGGATGCTGGCAGAAAAGCTCACTCAAAATTTTACATTTCAGTGCACAATCTCTACCCATTTCTAGTGAAAACGGAAGAAAAAAGACAGACCATGATCTCGAATTTTTGGCTTGTAAACCTCCTAGGTTAGTACTAAGATTTTTGTTGTGTCTCCTCACCAGCTCTAGAACAAACCTTGAACAATGGCAACAAGGACTGAACCCAGGCTCGAACCGCTGCATGACCACTTCTGGACCTCAACTGACCCGAGGGGCAGCTAAAATCAGGCTTTTTGCACCCTGCCACAAACTCCCTATGCCTGTGCGCTGCCTTGAGGAAGGAAAGGAGGAAGGGAGAGGGCAGGACACGAGGTACACCTGTCCCTACAGAAATAAATACTTCTAAAGAAGAGCAAAATAGCTCGTGAACAAGGCGATATGCTCAAAGTTATCTAATTGGGCACACGGGGCATGGTTATCTCTCATACAGTTCTCTCTCAGGAATTCATTTGCTCCCAAGAGTTTCCTGGGATGGAGGGCAGTGCCTGTCCCCTGGAGGCTCTAGGGACAAGGGGATGACTTGCACCCACTGCCGGGGCTGGTTGGCACCGCACGGGCACGGAGACGGCGACACTGACTCACCCTTGGACGGCGGTCTCTCCAGATCCGAATCGAGGTGGATCGGTGGGGCAATGTAGGAAACCTGCCCGTGGTGAGCTTGCCCTGTGGAAAAATAAGTGTTTGAGTTCTACTGTTTCCTTCAGAGATCTATCAGGGCTATAATTAAACATACAGCGTTTTTATGGCACCGGATTCCAAACAGTATTATGGCCCATTGTGCGTTTTTCACAACGAGCTTTCGTTTTGTGGAGACACCTGATGAAAAGTTGAAAACACTCCCATTTCTTTTCCTTTTTCCATGCAGACCTGGGCACTACACTGAACTTCAGCTGTACCTGCTTTAACCACTACCACATACGTTTTGCCCGATACTCTCTTCGAAGGCCATATGCCACAGAAGACAACGGATTTCCCGCAAGCCCATTCAATCTGTTGATCTCAGTCTAAAAGGGAAGCGAGCCTTGCTGTGCCACTCCACTTTTGGAAGGAAGGGGGGAATGAAGCAGAACTGCATCTGGTTTTCCCACCTGCAGAAGACACAGTTAGTTCACAGCGTCCGGCATCGCCTTCATCCGGGTGGAAGCTTGTCGGTTCCCAGCACCACCCTGCAGTTTCCCAGTTGCTAAAGACTCAATTCTTCTCCAGTAATTTGGAGGTAACTATACCAAGAAACTTCTATTTATAATAAAAACATGTTGTTATAATTAATCTATTTACTGTAACAATTTACAGGGTTGTTAATCTCTTCTTCTAAACATGGAAAGTTAATGACACATAGATTACGATAACAGTTAGAGTAACCTTCCCATTTCAAGTAATATTCGTGCTGCAATAAAAGCAGTTGATTCCTCTTATGAGACACATTCCAAATAATTAATACTGCTCCCTGTTGACACTTGCTGTTGTTGCTCCAAGCAATTTCCAAGCTAGTGGCACAGGCAGCAGCACAGTCTTCTGGATTCTTTGTAATGACATCTAGGAATACCGCAAGCACAGTATGCTGGTGCACATAATATGTTGAAAACATCTCTTTATTGGGGATAAATTATTAATGGGGAAGGCAGGGGAGGGGGAAGAATTGTGCCTGAACGGGCAGGATATATTTACCACTTTACGCTGAGGCTGACTCAGATAATTTGCATTATTAGCCATTACAACAACTGGACGTTATTCAGGTTTAAAATCTACAGACGCATCATAAATTCTATATTTGCTTTAAGTGCTTTAACGTGGGAAATCTGCTTCAGGCAAACCCATAGCTCATAACAAGTTTCCCCCACTTTCCCCTTCTTGTTTACATGTTAAAAATCCATGTGGTGTCATCAGTGAGCATAAGCCACCATTTCACAGCTGCTGGGCTGTGCACCAGGAGCGGGCAGGCAGTTTGCTCTCACCTCAGGACAACCATCCTACAGGCTCCCCAGTCACTGCATCAGAGACCCCACTGAAAAGCAAGAGGTTGGCAGGGAGCACTGAAAAGCAAGAGGTTGGCAGGGAGCTCTGGAAACCACCTCGTCCAGCCCAAGGGCAACAAAAGCCCATGGCAAGTGTCCCCTGGACCAAGGCTTGGCCATCCTCGCAGGAAAAGGAAAAAAAAAAAAGCTTTTTGTTATGTTGGAGTGTCATTTCTTGGATTTTAATTTGTGCCTCTTGTCCTGTCACTTTATTCCTCTAAGAAGGGTTCCATCTTTATTCCCGCCCATCAGGTACTCAGACACACCAGTAAGATCCTCTGGTCTAGACCGGACAGTCCCAGCTCTGTCAGCATCTGCCCACACAGAAACGCTCCGTTCCCTTAATCGTCATTGTGGCCCTTTGCTGGACTGGCTCTGTGGACCCAACATCCAGAAACCCTCCACCTCCCTTGACCTGCTGGCTCTGCTCTGCTTCATGCAGCCCAGGAGCCCGTCTTGCCCTCAGGGCACATTCCTGGCACTGACAAAGAGTGTTTATCGCCTAGGACCAACTCAAATACAAAAAAAAAAGAATGATTCTGCAGGCTCAAAGGTCTAGGCTGGAGTAAAGAAGACACAGGCACAGTGTATGAAAGACTACAAAACCATCTGCAATTGTGTTTAGACATTCATTACCATTCAGTAATATCTATGTTTATGAATATAAAAGCTTTTACCTAACACGGGGGAAGCAGTAGCACCTAACGATCTTTTGCGATAAATGAAACAGGTTGCTGAAGCTTTTATCTACTTGCTACTGATGCAAAACACAGTACTTCCAAAAAAATATCAAATTTGACTGCTGTTAGACTGTAGACTTTGCGCAATGCTAATAAATCAAATTTTGGGTTTTAATATTCTCTCTATAAAATAGCAATGCAAACAATCGTTGTGCTGCTTTTCTGGGCATGAATGGCAGCTTAGTTGCTCTTCAGACTCAACACAGTCTTCCTATACAATAGGCTCTCCACTCTATCTGTGGCCCCGATCACAGAATTATAGAGGTTGGAAGGGACATTTGGAGATCATCTAGTCCAACCCCCCTGCCAAAGCAGGTCCACCCAGAGCAGGCTGGACAGGAACACATCCAGGCAGGTTTTGAATGTCTGCAGAGAAGGAGACTCCACAAGCACTGATGAGATCCCCTCATCAGACCACAGACCCAGGTCTCTCAGCCTTTCCTCATGAGAGAGGTGCTCCACTCCCTTGAGCATCTTCATAGCCCTCCACTGGACTCTCCCCAGTAGATTCCTGTCCTTCTTGAACTGGAGAGCAAGTGACTGTCTTTGGAGGTGCTTACAACAAGGTTGTAGGAGAGGCAGTGCATGGGAGTGCTGGGTCTTCAAAGGTACTAGTACAAATTAAATTAAATCCTCTGCATGCAATGCTAGATAAGCTTTCCAAGAAGGACCTTGAGAACTGGTGAGCCCATGGAAGACAAAACCAAAAGAGGCTGGAAAATGGATGGGAAAATGAGCAAGAGATGCAGCCTGATGTGGCAGAAAACAAATAACATGTTGCAGTAATCACCTCCGTGTGAGGACAGTAAAGAAAGGGAACTTTCACCCCTTGAGACAAAACATTTGGAGCATGTTTGTTTAAAAAATACATCTCCTGGTGGCTTCTCATTGCTGCTGCTGGAGCTGGGACAGGCACGTGGGAGAACTGCAAGTCAGGCGCAGGACTGTCCATGCCCACTGCTGGACCATGGGCACCGAGCAAAGGAGCAGCAGGGAAAAATGAGGACCAGCCATTCTGGTCATTTTAGTTATCTCCATGGCATCGCCAGCACCAGAGCTTTAGGAGGTAACTCATCAGATCTTCAGGAGGTCTCTGATCAGGTGTTTCAAAAGGGCTTACTTCTAGTTTAGTAAATGTTGGCTTTCTCTCTCTTTGCTTTTAGGGGTTTGAATTTTCCAGCTGGATGTTTTCTATTCAGGTTTATCCCTTGCACAGGAAAATCTAAAGGAGAAAATGAGCAAGGGCTGGGCAGAAAGGTTCCCTGCGTGTGTGTGTGGAGAGAGGAGCTGTGCTCTCAGAAAATCAGACAGCACAGGGACTGGAAACCTGGCACGGAGTCAGGAGGGAGAACTGCCCTGTTAGATGCTACAAACAGTGGGCATGTTTCCCAAGGGATCCCTGTGTGTGTGTGTTTACTAGATAAACAGAGGAGATTGCTTTGTTGCCACTTTCTTTGGTTAGTCCATGCATTCACAGATTTTTTTTTTTTCTGTAATTTTATATCCTGGCATCCGCAGATGACTACATCACTTAGGGGTAAATTTTTAAGATGTGTGGGTGTTTATTTTCGGTCTGTGAGCATCCATATCCCTTCCAAAAAAAAAAAAAAAAAAAGTCCCTTAGGCCAAACTATTATATTTCCTTCGCTCTTCACGAAACATTATTTTTGTTGTTCTAAGTTATTGGGTTTTTTAAATGCGTTGCATCTCTCATGTGTCAGGCCTAATACTAATGGCACTTTTTCTAATCCACAAACGACTCCCCTCTTCCCTCTGCCCGAGGCAGGCTGTGTCCCCAGGCAGACTGTCAAGGTCTTAGCTACATTTGGTCCCAGAATTGCTGTTACCAACCAGGCTTCTCTTCCCATTGCCACAGCACGTGCCCAGGGCCTGCCTGCTCTGGATGCCATACACCTGCCACACAACATTCATGGTTGGAAGGGACCTTGGAGATCTTCTGTCCTCATTGAGAGGGGCAGCGCAAGCAGAAGACAGGGAGTTTGTGGCTACCCATGTCGCATGTGCTGCTTGGCCCATCTCACCTGAGATGGTTTTGACACTTAGGCAGTGTCGGCCAGACCTGAGTCCTTGTGGTATGATACAAAATAAAGCAGACGTGGACTGAACCCACAGCTGTCTTCCAGTGCTAGCCCCTGTTGCCTGTTCCCTACTGCCACTCAAAGGGAGCCACGGCCATCAACCATGGCATCAACTAGGAAGTTCCATCTGAACATGCAGAAAAATTTATTTCTTGTGAGGGTGTCAGAGCCCTGGCAGAGGCTGCCCAG
>BJBW01004077.1:0-10583 GCA_004320125.1 Scolopax mira | reverse complement strand
CCTCCTCATGTGTAGGTGGAACTTCTTATGTTCAAGTTTGTGCCCATTTCCTCTTGTCCTGTCTCTGGGCACCACTGAAAAAAGATCTTGATTTTTGCATGCTTTTTACCTTTGCACATCACATAATTGTACAACACTTGTACAACTGCTGTCTTGCTTCTTGGGTCTTTCTCCTCCATTTTGCTAGCTAATTGTCAAAACATGCTGTAAACTCAGCTGGGGGAATGCATGCTCAATGTGACCAATTAATTTTTTTTTTCTTTTTAAAAACCTGTGCAGAATTGCTGATTTATAGATTCAAAGAGATGTGAAGTCTGTAGCTTACCAGTATTAGTGTTGATGAAGTCAATTATGGACTTTATAAATGGCATTGTGTCCCTTTTCATTGCTTCTGGAGGCCAGGAGCAACATAGGAGGTTTTTACCATCTGTTCCCTTCCTGCTGCCATCCTACACTTATTTCTTTCTACCACTGAGAAGTTTGTGGTGGGTCAGAAACTGCTCAGCCCCACTGACTCCAAAATAACTGTGCAGAACTCAGGGCCATAGATTAAAAACCATTCTACAGACCAGATGTTTCATATAAGGTCAAAATACAATTTTTTAGTGTCAGATATTCTGTATTTGGAACTGAAATTTTTAAGATCCCTTCAAGCACCTCTCTGGATTATTCTTATCTTAGTTCCCACAATGTTACTGCAGGCCTTTGGACAACAGCTTTGATTGTAAATCTGGACACAGCCTAGAACAATAAGATCCTGATTAATACTTCTTGAATAATACATATTAATTCTCGCCCAAGCCTCCTTGGCACTGTGTGAGTCACGCTGGGTGTCTGTCCTCTGCAAGGGCAACAGAAAGGTCTCTGCCTGTCCAGCCAGGGGCCCGGATTCCTGATCCCACTGGTCTGGCCGCCAGCGTGCCGGGAGAAGAGGCACGTTACGCTGCATCACTGCTGATGCGCCCGCCCGGCCCCAACGGGGATGCAGGAGACACCGCAGCCTGATGCTAAATGAGACCACAGGCTCTGAAAAGCACACCCAAAAGGTGGCGTGTTTCAGTCCAGCTGAAAACTCTTTCAGCTCCTTCTGCCTCAAGCTCCCACTCTTTGCAGTGAAATATGCCGCTCTAAAATTAATAGACTGCTTTAGTTATGAATATCCTCCTTTGCAATAGACAATATTCAAATTGTCTGTAGTCATACATTCCACTCTCTCCAAAACACAAGCAGCTGACACCACAAGGCAAAAGAATTTTTTTCCCTTTAGAGCTACAACCCCTTAGCTACTTTACTGAAGGTAAAGATGTACATGTTCACGTCGGCTGCCCCTCACCACCACCTTGAGTTAAACTTCCTTGAACAGCCCAACGCTTAACCTTGCATTTGGGTTTCTTAAATGACCTTTTGATTGAAGAACTGACAAACTCAAGCTTCAATTCTCTGGCTAGCCTGGCCTCTGCCAGTGACACGAAGCTCTTCCCTCACCCTCTCGCCACTTGAGCAAGGAAGAAGAAATGCCATTACTTCTGACCACGTACAACGTGGGGTTCACAACTTTTAAAGAATTAGCTTCACACTGAACAATGGTAATGACTGTCTCATTGCTGAGGAGCCCAGAATGTATACGTGCACCAGGAAAAGGACAGAGTAATTCTGTTTAATCCTGTAGAGGCCTGTCTTTTCGGGGGACGTTTAGAAAGTGAAGAAAATAGAATAGAGCCCCGGGTGCTTAAACCCCCTGTGATAAGCTGGGAAGGGGAACACGGTGAAACAACCACAGCACCTGGGCAGCTCAAGTCTGCTTGGATCCACGGCAGCAGGAAAGAGAGCCATCCATCCAAGCCATCCATGGCGCCCGGCAGACACACACACACGCACGGGAACACGGCGACAGCTTGAGCTGTTCAGTGGGAGAAATCATATTTGAAACAGCACGTCAGGTTTTGATTAAACTGGCAATTAAGCAAGCAAGGAGCAACGTGCCCCGGGGGTTGCAGAGATGATAAGCCAGTTTCAAGACAAATGGCCAGATCTTTAGGTGGTGCAAATGACTGCAACTTCACTGCCTTCAGCAGGGCTGCGTCTCTCCCACGGGAGATCCGGCCCTCTCAGCCTGGGAGAGGAGCAGAAATATAAATGGGAATGAACTGCATCCAGCTGGGAAGAAGCCATTGCGCAGGGAGGCAAAAATTGACACTTTTACAGTGATTTCTAATACAACGCAGGGATTTGCAACACAGGGACAAGCCACCAGCAGCAATCCTCATCCGTGTCAGCTTCCTCCCTCCACTGATAGAAGGCTTCTTCACAGGACAGCTGGGCAAAAAGGGAGAGATGGGAAGAGGAGCAGATACCTCACGTTACCCTCTGACCACCAGAAGCTGGTAAGGGTCTTCAACCCTGTTTATAAAATTCATGCCCTCCAGATGTTTTTCTGAATTACAATAATATGATTCAGTAAACTGATGCATCTTGTATTTTCAACGGGTGTGGGACAAAGGAGAACTTAGCAATGCTATCATAATATCCCCAAGTTGACGATCACCTACCAAAATGTCATTGATCTTATCTATAATGACCTCCTATTGAGTAGGAGGTCTCCAAGATGAAGAAATTAAGGTCGTTTGAGTTCAGAGGTCATACCGCTCATATTTTAGCTAAGAAAATTGTCACGGACAAATTAATGCACTGGAAACATCAGAAACAGATCAATATGTATAACCAAAGGACAGGCTGCTGACAGATAGCGATTGTGTAGACACACTTTGATGTCAGCAAACCTTTTGGTCCACATCTCCCCGTTGCAGACCAAAGGTCCAGAATTCAATTTAAAATACTATCAATACAGCACCAACATGGACAGAAAAGAGCAGGTGATAAGCTTACTGTGGGGTGCAATGAAATGAGAAAATATCATGACCACCAGAGGATGCAAACTATGACTTAGCCAGAAAACAGTGAGCATTCAAGCATTCAGGAGAGACTGCAGTTGGAGAAGGAGAGCCCCGTGACATCAAGTGGAAGAGCAAGCCTGTGATGCTAGGAAAGCAGGAAAGTCAGAAAGAAATTCGGCCCAGCTCAGGAAAATGCAGGGTCTGGATCCATCTCCTTCAGAGAGACACCCTGGAAAGGCAGCAAGGCTCATTTTTTACCAGTATCATCTGTGCTTAGCTCTGCAACAAACCAGGGACTCATGCAAAAGGCCATATTCACAGACAGCTCTGCTGGCCACCGACTCCTGGCATTCGACATTTTCAACCACATCATGCATGTCTCAGCTCCCCTGGCTGTTCTGTTAGTGTGATCCACCCAACCATCCCAAAATCTGGCAGGCGACGCGCCCCCCGCTCAATGCCAATCCCTGCATGCAAGCCTGGAGCTGAATCTCAGCCCTCACATCTAGCAAGACAGAGGAAAATATGCAGTTTCATCTTAGTATGGAATTAAACACTGGACGATCCTAGTTAACTTTGGATATCAGGATATCCAACACAGCTGGGGGGAACCACGGAGGGGGTTTCAGCTCCCTACGCCGCTGAAACGTTGATTTTTATATAGACAAATATATCACTGCCGGGCATAGTTACACCACCTATCTTAACACCAGATTTATGAAGATAAAAGATTCCATCCCAGAATTGCAAATAAATAAATCACCCGGTAATTCACTTGGCACGCTCGGTGCTTTTCCCCCAAAGCAGAATGCAGGATGTGTGACTGATCTTCCCACCCAGTGATCAGCACATTTAAGGGCTCTCTGTGGTCACTTCAGCAGGGACAGCCAAGGTATTCCAACATGTGCAACCTGCAGAGCCAAGCTGGGAACTGCAGGAAAGGTCAAACAGCCACAAGATAGCTATAGGGCCACCGAAAAGCACAGAGAATATTCCTTTTAGAGCCCCTCTAGGCAGCTAAACCACAGTTTCTCTGCCTGGTCTAAAAATGCAGTAAGTCCAGGGTACAGGGCTCAAATCAGTAACGAGCTTTACGTTGCTCTGGCAGGACTGAGGGGCCATAAGGTGAGTCCAGACCAGTCCCTCCGAAGGAAGCAGTGATGTGCAAGGATCTGTTCTTACTATGACCTGGAACAAGAAGCTGAAATTTCTGAAGGATTGTGACCATCAAACAATATTGTCTCAAGGGTCATCAAATCTTTCATTTACATAGAACTAATTCTTTTTTCCTTAAGTAAAACTAAAAAGTTCCATGTAAACATAACAATAAGCCGATAATATAACAACAATTTAACATTACTGATGGCAATAGCAGCATCCAAAAGGCTTATTTTCATACTTTCCTGTCAAAAAAGGACAAATTTCCAAAAAATATTCTGATTTTGTATCAATGGGACATTCTCCAGCCAAAAAAAAAAAAAAAAAATCATTCTATTGGCAGTTGTTTCATGTGCATAGTGTAAACGTACAGTTTTGTACACCTAAGCCCCAGGGTGGTAAAAAACCCTTCAACTTCAACAGAAGAGGAGGCTCGAGGCACCAGTGTTCCAACTGTCCCCATTTGCCACCTGGATGACTCCTCTCCTGCCCACAAAATCAGCCTCTGAATTTCCATCAGGCTGATGTCCTCTCCTCTTCAAAGCTGTGACTGTTCTTGGGAGCACCAGAGGTTAGAACCCACCGCGCAACAAATCTTTGTCTTTGCTTCACTTCAAGCCACGGGGAAATCACCAAATTCAGGGAACCTGCCCAGTCCCTCACGGCCCTGCTGCCCCACTTTGGTTTGGTTTAGGCCTTTTTACTTCCTCGTTAAGGCGAGTATTGGCCATCTGATGTTGTCCAACTAAGCCCTGGCTACTCTGCCAAAGCCCAACTAGGCTTGCTGAGAGGATCCTACAGGAGGGAAAATAGGCGAAGGGATTGAAACGTACCCAATCCCTGTATTGTACCTGGAGTGGAATAAAATTAATCAAATTCATTCGGTCCATTAGGTCTGCATATCATCTCGATGTCTCAGTAGAGTCGGGGAAGCTGACCAAATGCTCCTACCTGTCAGAAAAGGAACATTGCTTGGGACAGCTTCATCTAAGGAGAAAAACCCCCTCCCTGTCCTTCATGAGAATAAATGTCTATTTAGTTAACTCGCCTCGGCAACTGAGCCAGCTTGCAAATCCTACTTTTTCAAATATATCTAATCAATGTGCAAATATTTATCTCTATACACACACATGCACACATATATATTTCTATCTGCAATGTGCATGACTACTGTTGATAATACTTCCTCCAGCGGGAGCTTCAGACGACTCTACGCTCAGTGTTTGATTTCAGCTGCTAAAAAATGAAGCCTGAACTCCAAACGCATCTAAATTAACATTTCACAGATGCAGGTATGGCTTTTACCAAGCCAGCAGTGATCTCACAGGACCTCCAGAGACCCGGAGAGAGGGAGAATCCCCCTAGAAAATGAGATGAAGTCTTTCTGGGGAAGAGTTGCTTCCCTGGGACACAGACACTGACTTCAAGTCGGGTTTTCAATCTGCTGAAATTCAGAAGCAGAGCTGCTTTGACATTGCCTGAAATATTCTTCTTTTCTAATAACTGGATCCGGTTCCCAGCCATTCAGTACAACAATTTTTATGTTGTTAATAAACACATTTGTCTAATGAATATCTCTTGGTAATCTTGCCTGTAATTCAGGAAACTCAAGCACAGCCGAGATAAAAATATGCACATACTAAAAGCTCAAATTGAAGGGAAAAAAAAAAATCAATTCAAAGTTAAATTACCCATCTTAAATTTCAGTATAAAGGCTACTAGAAATACTGAATTCTTGAACTTCGATTCATCTTCAGCTATTAAGCCAGAAGGGAACAAGATTCTCCAGAGCATCCCAGGGGAAGCTGAGCACTCCCCAGCACTGGAACTCCCGTTCCCAGCTCTGCTGCTGGTTAACCCACCCGTGGCTTATCCTCCTCTGGGGTTGGCTTTTTGTAGGCATCTCCGTGTGGCTGCCTACGTGTGTGTGGCATAAATTTCCCAGCTTCACTTCTCAGGGATTCATTGGCAGAAGTGCTTGTCATGGTTAAATAATTTTATTTAATTTGCACTGTGTGAAGATATTTGGGCAAAAGGGAAAAATAATTAAAATTTAATTACTTTTTTTTTTTTCCCCTTTAAAACAAGAAACAGTTGCATCCCTTTGAGACTCAGCTGGGAATAGGATATCACTCAGTTTTGTTGTTAAATATGCAATAATAAAAAAAAAATCAAAACCCAATGATTGATCTCTTGTAGTAGAAAAGCAAAAAGCCCAGGATAGGTAAAACAGGTCTCCAGATCAATGGCAACTGAAGTTTATAAAGATACTGGGGGGAAAAGATAATATTAACATCGTGTATGGAATCATCCAAAGGCCTTTCTTACAGCTTTCTAAACAAACAAATAAATAAATACTTTTATCAAAAGACTTGAAGATGTCTCTTCAGGGAGTCACACCAGCTATGGGAAGTGTCACCTTTAGTGACAGGCCAGAGTCTCTGCCTGTTAAAAAAAAATTAGGTTTTTTTTCTAATTTCAGGTGAAAATATTGGTTTGTTTTCTGTGGTAAGAAAGGCTGCCAAGTCCCTTCTCTCCCTTTGAAGTCATTAAAAAAGGGTTTGGCTGATAAAATCACCAAACAAACAACTGGAAAGGGGCAGATGAGACAAATCAGGGATCTACTGGAAATGTTTTATTGTTGTTATTTTCCAATGAAAAAGTGAGAAAGAGCGGGTAACACGCTCTCTCAGTGCGTAACCTAATGAAGCCATAGCCTTGATAAAGCCTCTCTCGGGAGCTTCATCACCATAATTAAATGCCTGAAGGTGAGCTTTATCCAAAATATTGCAAAACCTGGTGTTAGAACGAAAAAATACATTCCAACAGCATAGTATTTCCATTTGAATTAAGACATTTTTAATGTAGCCAATTTATATTTGCATATGAAGAAAATGACAAGCTCATTTCACCAGAATTTGGCAGTACCTTTTGACATGAAAAACCTGGTGTAACAACAGTCTTAATACAATTAATGGCTATTTACCAAGGTTTCCTATATCCTCTACAGTTCACTTCCTTGCATCATTTTTTTTTTTTTACTCAGTGTAAATACAGGCTCCTTTAAGAAGAATGTGGGAAACAAAAGGAAAAAAAAAAACCTAAACCAACAATCAGAAAACCCATTTGGAATTAAATCTTTCAATACCTTATGGAAAACCTGCTGGAATGAGATTTTGCCCTTTCCAACAGACAGATGTTGTCATCAACAAGAAAATTAGAACTTGATGACAATCTCCAAGGTTTAAATGTCACTCCCTACCACTCTGGTTCACATAAAGATGGAAGTGGCATTAAGAGAGCAGTGTGCAAGCTCTACAGACTGCTAATTTCTTCTAATTAAAAAGCAGAGTTTACAGGCAAATTTAGTGACACTCGTGGTGAAGCAGAAGTCTACTTTCACATCTGAAAGTAGAAGGCTTTTGTGGTTTTAGTGCCCAGAATGCTATTTTCTCATTGCTAGTGAATTATTTGCTTTCTCGGTCTGTTCAGGAATTTCCCACTCCATGTAACAAATTTCTAACATTTTAAAAATAAAAAAATAAAATCTCAGACCTCACAGTAATTCCCACAGAAGGCAGCCTCCCAAGCACTGTCTAAGCAAGGTGCAAAGGGTGCAATTCAAGAAACGCATTTTTGACTTTTTATGTATGATGCAAAAAGGAGAGGCTGGCCGGGCAGTACAAACAAAACATTTCTAACATGGATGCTATTTTGGCTCTTTACCTCTGGGAGAGAACATTCACCCCAGAAAAGCTCTCCATGAAGCGACGCACTGATTGTCTGAGTGCCTTTCTGGATGGTACACTTTGACTAAAGTCAAGTCGTTAGGCTCTGTACAAGAGGAAGTGGATGAAATCCAACCAAATGCATTACAGAGGTCAGACCGAATGAGATAATGGTCCCTTCTGGTCTTAAAAAATCTATTAATCTAATTTAATTCTCTGTTCTACTCTTCATAGCAGAGTCATTTAAACTCATTTATATGATAGAACACAATACAGCAGCCTTGCACAACACACCGTGTTCTGACTTTGCACTATCAGGCTACTCCAAAGTTTCAGCCAGTTCCCGCTGAGCTGAGGAGGAGGCTTTATTTATCATTAAAAAGATTTCATGTTTACAAACAAGGCATCAGGCAGAGGCACCTCTCCCAACACAACGCTGCCCGAATCTGCACCTTCCAGAGCACCCAATTCCTTTATCAATAAAATCTGTCCCAGTCACTCCAAGCTTATCTCTTGTGAATAACTCCTAACACACTCAATATTGCACCAAGAAAATACTTGGCAGCCACTGTCCAGTGCAAAAATCAAGCACCTATGTGGAGAAGGCCAAAAATAGTCATTGCTGTTACTCTCTCTGGTCTATACATACAGTCCCGTCAAGGAAATATATTTTATTACCTTTCCCTAATAAATAAACAATTCCAGCTACTTGAGGGAAGCACGGACGGCAGCCCAGGAAGCCAGCTCAGACCAGTAAAAAGGCAGCTGATTTTCCCACCTTCTGTCAGTGTGTCATTTCTTTAGTTTTCAGCTCTGAGGTTTCTTTTCTCCCCACCTCCCTCCTCCCTTTTGGGTCTCAAGCAGCTGGTACTTTGTGAGAACACAGAAGCAAGAAGATATGTAACACGAAACACCTAGTTCATTTACTCAGTGCCAGTCTTTTTGAACCAAATTCCACATTTCAGTGACATTCGCCTCGTTTCCTCTCAGCACATTTTAATCAAGCAAAAATCCTATCTACAGTGAAGAAATCCCATTACAGCAACATCTCACTACATTGTTTTAATGGACACATGTCTTTCACTTCAGACTTCATAATCTGCTTTGCCCTCCAATCATGAGCATACTCTTAAAAAAAAAAAAGTCTTTTCAACATAAAAATGCAGGGCAGATATTGTGACTCAAATTCTTATGGATATTTACTATTAATTCCAACATACGATTCGTTATTCTTTCTGGATGCTTTAGACACAAAATCAGGCAGCCAAAAAGCCTCTCACTAGCAAACTGCAATTCCTTCCAGGGCAAACAGAAACCCACTGTGGACTAGCTCCTGAAGCCCCGAATCCCAACTCCCCCCAACTTCAGAGAATTTTTTTGAATAACAGCTAAGTTGACGCTCCCCAGGAACTTTGGGATTTTTTTCCCAGACAATTTATCATTAGATCAACCTTTACTCATGCACACCTTTCAGGCTCCCCCATAAGAAATGGACACTATTTTATTCTTTTTTCTTTCACAACCCAACTTTCTTGATTGAGAGTAGCTACTAACGCCAAGATGCACTTTGAGAAGATGTGCTTCGAAGTACCTATTATTTCCTTTTTTTCTGGGATCTACCCATCTTCCCCTGTCAGGTTGCTGACAGCATCGCCTACTAGCCTTTCACAACCCTTCAGGGCTGGTCTCATTTCTCCCAGAACATGGAGATCTTCAAATGAGCTATCATCAAGATTCTTTTTGTGCCTTCAACCTCAATTCCTTCCCTACAAGCAACCCACCAAATCCAACCATACCACAGAAGTTCACCTGGATTTCCAAGGTGAAGCTTGACCTTTCCATTCCTCATGTACACCTTGGGTGCTTTTTAACAGCGCAGTTATGCCTTACGTGCCCGGAAAGTTGACTTACTGCCACATCTGAGGCATGGGGAGATGCTGAGGGTATCACCACATTTTCCTGAATCTAGAGAAGGCTCTGGAAAGCCCCTCTAAAGGTTCAGCAATTTTGTAGCTTACTCCTCAAGAGCTTTTTACTCCTCTTTAACCTGGGTGTCAAGGCCAGAGGTATGAAGAGCAACCAATGCACTCTCTGCTGGCTTAGACCCTAAAGCAGAACATCGCAGGGCGTTCACATCTCCTTTCCTGGCTTTATGCATTAAAAAACAGAAAGAAACTGTGGCGTGGCAGAACTGCAGAGTGCTGGCAGCATCGAAGTAGTTAATTAGCAACATTGAACTAGACTTCAGGAGACGAGTCTTAATAAGTGCTGCTAAAAATATTACAGTAGTCATTTCCAGAACAAACACAATCAGTGGCAGACGAGCGAGGAGAGGGATACAGACCCATGAGCTGCCACGGTGGAGGTATTTTCAGCAGGGAGCAGTTATAAAGGCTGCTCAATTTAAAAACACAGTAGCAAAAAACCAAGCTGGCATTGGAAAGCATATGGGGCCACAGAATCACAGAATGATTTCAGATTGGAAGGGACCTCTGGAGATCATCTAGTCCAACGCCCTGCCAAAGCAGGGCCACCCAGAGCAGGTCCCACAGGAACATGTCCAGGTGGGTTTGGAATGTCTCCAGAGAAGGAGACTCCACCACCTCCCTGGGCAGCCTCTGCCAGGGCTCTGACACCCTCAAAGTCAAGAACTTCCTCCTCGTGTGTAGGTGGAACTTCTTCTGTCCAAGTTTCTGCCCATTTCCTCTTATCCTGTCCCTGGGCACCACTGAAAAAAGACCAGCCCCGTCCTCCTGACACCCTCCCTTGAAGTATTTCTAAGCATTGATCAGATCCCCCCTCA